>OZ026529.1:13906522-13917935 GCA_964019695.1 Loripinus fragilis | reverse complement strand
ACTAAGAAAAAAAATCAGCAAATATATATTCAAAACTTACAGATGCATCTCAAATGCTGCATTGCTTTGTATAATCATTATTCTACTGCACTTACTATTGTAACACCACGGTTGATTTTATAACATTAGACATTTGCGACAGTATGACCACAATATTTAGTTTGATGTCATTTAAAATTACATCATACTTCTTTGGACGACATGTGGTGCGGCTTGCAACACTCCAATTGACATAGATTTTTTAAAGAATTAAAAATAAAATGTTATTTTTCAACATTCATGATGTGATGATGACAGTAAAAGCTTAGTTTCCATGAAGATTTAAGCTCTTTATGTAGAATTTTAGGTTTGCTAGTCTTCATCACATCATGTGGTTTGAAAAATAAAATTTCATTCTTTATAATTAAATAATTATTAAAAAAGATTATTTTTATCCATTTTGCACTTTTGTTGTTTTCATACAAAATCAAGTCTTCTGACAACTTGGCTCATATTAATAACCTATGCCTGCACCAAGTTTGGAAACTTTACCCAGGCCTCCAGAAAAGTGTTTAGTTTAAAATCCATTAAATTTTTTGACATGTATCAACCAAAACATACGATGTGGGTACACAGAAGAACGGTCTCAATGAGACAGTTCTTCTGAGCACCCAAAACACATGTTTAAACTGATGGATAAGAAAATGTTTGCAGTCTTACGCTTATAAATTTCCCTTATCCAGACCTATGCCTACCCATGTCTTTTACCTACAGGATCCGAGGAATCTGTTATAATGACATCATACTGTCCTTGATGTTTTTTCATAAACTCAAAACCATCTCCAATATGTAGGTTCAACTTTGGGCTTTCAAAACTAGCAGCCATCTTTGGTAAATATTTCTTTGACACTTCAATCACTTTCTGCAACAGAGTAAAAATTATAACTTATTACACAGGTTTAGATAAACAAAATTTTTGAGCGTAAAATTGTAAATATTTTTTAATCCATCAGTTTGAACAGATGTTTTGGGTGCCCAAAAGAACCGTTTCATTGAGACGGTTCTTTTGAGTACCAAAAACATATGTTTTGGTTGAGAAATAAGAAAAATATTTTTTTGGTATGCACTCTTAACCAAAGACCTGTTATTATACATAATTAGAGTTTTATTCTTAATTGATGCTTTATGTCCAAGTCAATAATTTTTCAGTCATAATTGGGTTTCTTCCTGGGTTAAACCAGGCCCAAAGGGTATAAAACTTTTTTTATGCCCAACTCAGCTGGGCACAAAATTTATCCTGCTCATAAATTTTAAAATGCCAACAATTGTTGGCATTTTAACATTTAATAGCATGATAAATACCATATCTGAGAGACTTAAAGCAAGAAACTTCACCACATTTCAGTATTTTAGTTTTTATGAGCGGTTGAAATTTCATGCTCAGTTGAGTTGAGCATGAAAAAACTTTTATTACCTCGGGGCCAGTACTTAGCAGTGGGTATAAGGTGTCTTGCTCAAGGACACAACACAGTGCTTCCTGTGAGGCTTGAACTAGGCATAGATACAGATTAGGAAATTTTATGAGCGTAAAATTGTAATTATTTTCTTATCCATCAATTTAAACATGTGTTTTGGGTGCTCAAAAGAACCGTCTAATTGAGACGGTTGTTTTGAGTACCCACTACATATGTTTTGGATGAGAAATTAAGAAAATAGTTTTCCAATACACACTCTTGAGAGGCCTGACTAGGGACCTTTCAGTCTCAACTTGAGCTGCGCACTCTTAGTCTCTACTAGAACTACTGAGCCATTGTGTCCTCTTTCATATTTAGTACATACATGTAGTTGAGAGTTGGGGCCCCAGCATGATAAAATCATACAAAACTAGAGCAGAAGTCGATGGTACACCATCGCAAATACCCACTTTTTGACCTATAACCTTTACCTTGGGGTCAAGGTCACACAAAATTTAGCTCAGTACCTTCCAAATAATATGACATATGCACCTGTAAAGTTTGAAGTTGCTATGTCCAATGGTTAAGGAGAAGAAGCATTTACAAAAAATACACTATATGACCTTGACCTATGAGTCAAGGTCACACCAAATGATGTCCAGTGCCCTCCAAATCATATGACCTTTGCACCTGCAAAATTTGAAATTGCTACCTCCAACAGCTTAGGAGAAGATGCATTTACAAGAAAGTACATTATTTGACCTTGACCTTCAGGTCAAGGTTACACTTAATGTTGTCCAGTGCCCTCTACATCATGTGGCCTATGCACCTACAGAGTTTGAAGTTACTATATCAAAAGCTTTAGGAGAAGCATTTACAAGAAAATTCAATATTTGACCCTTGACCTTGACCTTGGGGTCAGGGTCACACAAAATGTTGCCCAGTACCCTCTACATCATGTGACCTATCCAGCTACAAAGTTTGAAGTTGCTAGGTCTATCCGTTTAGGAGATACATTTACAAGAAAATTCAATATTTGACCCTTGACCTTGACCTTGGGGTCAAGGTCACACAGAATTTGCCCAGTACCCTCTACATTATGTGACCTTTTCAGCTATAAAGTTTGAAGTTGCTACCTCTAAAGGTTTAGGAGGAGATGCATTTACAAGAAAATTAAATATAAGACCTTTGACCTTGACCTTCAGGTCAAGGTCACACAAAATGTTACCCAGTACCCTCTACATCATGTGACCTATTCAGCTACAAAGTTTGAAGTTGCTATGTCTAACCGTTTAGGAGGAGATGCATTTACAAGTAAATACAATATTTGACCTTTGACCTTGACCTTGGAGTCAAGGTCACACGAAATGTTGCCCAGTACCCTCTACATCATGTGACCTATTCAACTACAAAGTTTGAAGTTGCTACCTCTAACAAGGGAGCGCAGTGGCTCAGTGGTAGAGTGCTTGACTCGAGACCGAAGGGCTGCGGGTTCGAGCCTCACCGGCGTCACTGCGTTGTGGTCCTTGAGCAAGACACATTTATCCTAGCTTAGTACTGGTTCAACCCAGGAAGACACGTCCCTATATAACTGAAAGATTGTTGATGGGACGTAAAGAACCAAATCAAACAAACAAAAGCTACCTCTAACGGTTTAGGAGGAGATACATTTACAAGAAACGTGACGGACGGACGACGGACCGACTTTGACACAAAATTAATATACCCTTTTTTTCTAAAGAAAAAAGCGGGTATAATAACAGGAGTGCATAAAGATTAGGCTGGAAATCAACGACTCAGCTGTGGGCTCTAATTATAGTCAAAGCACTGAGATACAGCAGAGACATTTCAAACTATCTGAGTATTCTTTGTGCACACATCATTTTTGTCCCCATGCTTTTTAAAAAGTATTGATCGGTGGATATTGTAACTGCCTCCCTCTGTTCTTCTGTCTGTCCATTATGCCATCCCCTGAGCCCCATAAACCACTGGACTTAATCCAACTAAATTTGTTGAGTGAATAACGTGTAAACACAATGGAGTGTGCAAGAGCACATTTTTTTTGCTCTGTCCCCAAGGGGGCCTGGAGAAGGGTCAAAAGCTATTGATTCAGAAATGGGATTAAAAGGTACAACTATGTGTCATGGACAGGACTGTAGTAACTTGTACAATGTATTCATAGCAAAGAACTAACTTGATGTTAATAATAATACCTCAGGTTTAAATAAACAAAAACTTTCAGCCTAAAAATTGCAAATAATTTCTTACCCATAATTTTTAGCACTTGTTTTGGGTGCTCAAAAGAACTGCCTCATTGAGATGGTTCTTTTGAGTACCCACAACATGTGTATTGGTTGAGAAATAAGAAAATTATTTTTCTTTTACACACTCTCAGGACTAAGAGTGGTTAACGGAAATTTAATTTTCTTATTTCTCAACCAAAACATATGTTGTGGGTACTCAAAAGAACCGTCTCAATAAGATGGTTCTTTTGAGCACCCAAAACATATGTCAAAACTGATGGGTAAGAAATTATTTACTTATTTTATGCTGAAAATTTTTGTTTATCTATAAACCTGTGCACTCTTCACTAAAGGCCTGTAATACCTCATCGATTTCACACTGGTCCACATGCTCTACATCAGGATGTTTGATTACCTCCCTTAGAACTCCCCCATCACCTCCACCAATGATCAGCACCTATAAAAAAGTATATAATTAAGGGGATAACAGTAATCAAGGTTCATACAGGCAAGATTATGTAAAATTCAAGGACTTTTCAAGGACTTCTTAAAGACTTTTCTACTGTTTTCAAGGACTGAAAACTTATGAAATATACTGATTTACATGTTAAAATTCTATTTTGGAAATGCTAGAGTCCATAACTAAAGATATAAGTTTTAGAAAATTAGTATAAGATTGTGGTGTCTTTATTTGGTGCAGCATATGCTGCACCAAATAAAGACACCACAATCTTATACTGATTTAGGTCTCCAAAAACAGTGTTGAACCCTCCTGTAAATGGTAAAATTCAAGGACTTTTCAAGGCCTTTGAGTGTTTTTCAACTACTTTTCAAGGCAAATTTAATTTTTAAGGACTTTTCAAGACAGTCCTGTTTATTCAAGTACTTTTCAAGACTGTGCGAACCCTGTACAATTAAGGGGATATAACAGTGATCAAAATTTTTATTTTGGGAGGTGTATTGTAAATACGGTATGCAGTAGGGAATAAAGTTTTACTGTAATGCATTAGCGATGAACAAACTTTTTAGAGCATAAAATTGTGACCATTTTCTGACATATCAATTTAAATGTATATTTTGGGCGCTCAAAAAAATGCCGGTTCTTGCATCAAATGTCTTAATTGACAAAGAACAAAACGAACATTTCTGGAGGCCTGTGACATACCCAGCGCCCTAGATAAGCTTTTGGGTCAATTGGGTATTTATGCAACCTGGTTATCTTTGATTGCTTACTTGCAAAAACAATTGCGTATTTATTTAACACTACGATTTTTTCTGTGATTACACATGTTTTCTTATTGAACGAAGCCATCGCGAATGTGCCTGCATATTTATTCACTCCCATCATTTGCCTTTCTAGAGTATTTATTTTACCTGAAGCAACTCTTGTCCCTTGTTGACATTTCTCCCTCGCATACACTTTCCAAAGTTTCACTTTCATCATTCCGCGAAATAATTGACTGGGCACCGATATTTTATTGTTAAAACTGGAATTATACTGTGTGCTCGCTAGTAAAAAAAAATCAATACCCGACTGGCATTTGTTTATTACACTAATGAAAATGAAATGGACCAAATGGTACGCAATGGCATCGCATACTGATCGGCCTAATTGCTTTTCGGTATGCACACATTTAATTTAAATTGCTTTTTTGATGATTTTAATTGCTTATTTACGCAAATACGCTGCTTATCTAGACTGTTGCATACCTTCTTTGGATTAGGATGTGAGTAAAGAGGCAGGTTGGCAATCATCTCTTGATAGGAGAACTCATCTCTCTCTGTACACTGGATCACACCATCTAGTACTAACACATTACCATAGGTCTTACTGTAACATACATAGGTTTAAATGAACACAACTTGTAAACATAAAATTCTTTAGAATTTTTTACCCATCAGTTTTAATTTATGTTTAAGGTGCTCAAAAGAACCGTCTCATTGAGACGATTTTTTTGAGTACCACAACGTATGTTTTGGTTGCACAATATGAACGCTAGTCATTTATTTTAACTAGAGGCTTGAACATAAATATAACAGGAGGGCTATGAATGCTCACCTGAATCTCTTGTACTATGTCAAAAATCCAAGAGCATCAATCGAGACAACGCAGCACAGAACAATTTTTACGCTGTTTATTTTGATTTCTGGGAAGATAGCTTGGCATCTGGTGTAAATAAGTCACATCAAATTTCAAGCCTAATTTGCCTTTATCTCACATCAATCTGCATCTGAAAATATTGTCTGCTGCATATATTTGCTTGTAAACACTATTGATTAATGTTACTTAGCTTTGAGGCAAACAATGTGGATCCAGATCAGACTGCTCCTTCACTGTCTTTAGAATTTTAAGGCTTCTATGACATTTCAGCAGATGACAAAAGCAGACAACTTTTATTGTGATTGGTGCTTTAAGTATTGAAAATTTATTTCTTAAGCTACAATATTTGAAAATGTCAGGCTAATTTTTAAAGGGAGACACGGGCTGGAAATATTATTTTAGTCTGTTTGCTTAAAGGCAAACACACTTGACTACCATTTGTTTATGCTTTAGGTCCCAAGCAACAATGTCTTAATCGTGTCGGACTGATTTCCTGTCTTTTGGATTGAACCAGTACTAAGCAGAGGATAAAGTGGTTTGCCAAAGGACACAATGCACAGTGCCTCCAGTTTAAAGAAGCAACCCTTTAATCTCAAGTCTAACACTCCACCACATGGAGCCAGCTCTTCATTTGACTACCGTATTTGCCCAATTTGGCAACCCTCAGTGCCTTTCAAGGATTTCTCTTTATAAGCACTACTTCTGGGTCGGGTCTGAAAGCCCCTGCTGAGCAGAGCTGCCGACCCACATTGTTTATTTTTCAATATCATCATCTGTGGAGATTTTTCAAAGATAAATATTATCTAAAATCATCACATAGACTAAAAGCAATAAGTGGAACATTAATAATAATAGTTAACATTTATAATTTGGATTTAATTGACATTTCATTAAGGTCAATCGAAATGTCTATAAATAGACCCGGATGTGGTCTTTATGAAAATGATGATTTTCGTGAAATTAACACATTTTTTAGGAAGATTCCTTTAAAAATTTTCTTCAATTATCTTTTATTTTCAGAATGTTTGCCAAACTCGCTTGTAGACCTCTCAAATTTCCATTAAAAATCAACTGACACCTTGATTCCCTCGGCTGTGGCTTTCAGAACCCCTGCGAGCAATAAAATCAAATTTACTATTATCATTATTGTCCCACTTATTAATTTTAGTCTATGTGATGATATTAAATAAAAATTATTTATGAAAAAACTTCACCGAGGATGAATTTGAACAAATAAACTATGTAGGTCGGCACATGGCAGCTCAGCTCGGCAGGGGCTTTCAGACCCGACTCTCCTTCTGCAGTTGGAGGAAAAATATTTGCACTCACACAAAGTAAAGATTTTGACATAAATCATCACAATAATGAAAATCGGGTAACACAACCTTTCCCTCGTTTGTTGCTCAAAATAACCTGCATTTTATTTAAACTAAGAAACATGCTATCTTCCATAAATGCCACCCATTGGTCCTGGAGAAATACATATTTGAAGGGTGATGAGCGTAGACCATGGTTTTTCTGAAAGCTTTAACTTGTTACCTTTTAAACACCATAACATCTTGAAATTTGGATTTCTCGTGAAGTAGCATCTCCTCCACCTGTAGAGACATGGCTTGACCTGGCCAGAGATCATTTACTTCACTAAACCAACCATTTTGCAGTCGATCCATTTTGGTTTAGAATACAAAATACTTGATTTTCTTACAGAATCGGCCTTTGTTTCCGAGGATCAGCTGTTTTTTGCTCGATTCACGTTCTATATCCGGTTGTTCTATGCGCAGGCGCAGGATGATGACTGTTTACACAACGATCGTGCCTTTTATTTGTCAAAGCGTTCCCAAATCAAGACGTCCCAACGTAAAATGCCACAATCGCACACTGCAGACCAACCCATGGCACAACGAGGAAGAGATACAGAACACTTACAGCCACACGAAGCAAGAAGACAATTGTCACAATGAAAGTAAAGCAGCTAAGCCACTCTTCCTCAGCGAGATTTTTACAAAAAAAGAAAAGAAACTAAGCACCCAGGGGAGGGGGGGGGGGTACTCTTATATTTTCATACATACGTAGGCTCGGACCATTTTTGGGGGTTGAAACTTTTGAATTTCAATATTTTTTTGGGTTTTCAGAAAAATAAATATTTTTTGGGGTATGAAGATTTTGTGGATATTTTTTGGGGTCATCACAAAATTGGACTATATTTAGGGGTCATTTCTATGCATTTTAGGATCTTTTCTTAAGTTCAAGGTACAGAATGGGGGGTATTTTTTGGGTTGCTAAAATTTCAAATATTTTTTGGGTTGCTTGAAATTCCTGATATTATTTTTGGGTGAGCGGCAGATGCTGGGTCCGAGCCTACGTATGCAGAAAAAAATTAGAGTACCCCCCCCCCCCCCCCCCGGGACTAAGACAAAACTCCAGCACACAAAGAGCAACGATAAACAATATGAATCAACAAAAACGGAAACACTGCCTTAGAATGGACAGTAGACGAAGCCTCAGGACTTGATTAAAGTTATTTAATGAAATGTTTAAAGCTATTTGAATGCCGCCAGTAAAATGCATTTAAGCCCCGCAACCACCCACCATAGCTTAGGCTGCTGTCCGTTCTGAGGCAGTGGTTTTGTTGTTGTTGATTTATTGTTTAATGTACCCCCATTGTTTTATGGGGTTCTGTGTTTGTCTTTGTTTGGTATGCATTACTTTATGTCCATTCTAGTTTTGCAATCATCTTGACGAGGAAGAGAGAGCTGGTTGCTTTGCTTTTATTGTCTTTCGGATGTCTTGTTACTGTAAATGTTCTGTGGCTCTTCCTCACGGTGCCGTGTGTTGGTATACAGTGTGTGATTGTGGTAGTTCTTTCTTTCATTCTTACTTATACTACTGGCACGATCAAATTTTGATCATTACGCCAGGGAGTGTCATTTTGAAATTTTGAAGAAAAAAATCTTTTGGCTGTGTTTTTAACTAAATGAGTAGTGTCCCAAACTCCTCAGCAGTCTGGGAATTGACCACCGAAGGAGAAAGACTATTCCACCGTGGAATAGTTCGGGGGAAGAAGGAATTCTTCAGGGCATCACTGTATGTCTGATATCTACAATATTGGGCACTGTGTGATGACCTGGTAGATTTCAAACTGTAGGCAGGGGTCAGGTACTTGTCTTACACAGCACCAGAATGTATCTTATGAAAGAGAAGCAGGGAGGACCGATCCCTACGGGCCTCAAGAGATGCCCACTCAAGCTCATCAAGCATTTCGCCGACACTACTTGTGTTTCGCCATCTCATGCAGGCCCAACGGGCTGCTGTCCTCTGAACTTTCTCTACCTGATTAATGTGAAGTTTTGAGTAAGGGCTCCAAATGGGTGCTGCATACTCTAGTTAAGCCGAACCAAAGTTTTGTATGCAACTTCCTTAGTACTCCGAGGTGCAAGAGCCAAATTCCTGCGAAGAAAACCAAGTGTCTTAGTTGCCTTGGAAGAAATTTCTGAAATGTGTTGAACCCAATCCACATTAATAGAGATGGTTATGCCAAGGTATTTTGCCGACTTTTCCAAAGTTTGGTTGTGGATCAAAGAGAATCTTTTGTGATGCTGATGCCGAGTAACTCTCATAGAGTGACATTTGGCCACATTGAACTTCATTTGCCAATCGGCTTCCCATTGTCCTAAGCTAGTGAGGTCTTCCTGCAGGATAAAGTAGTCCTGAATTGAATGTATGTTTCTATTCAGGACACAGGCGTCCGCGAACAGGCGAACAGAAGACCTGATGTTATCCGTCAGGTCGTTTATAAAAATAAGGAACAGGATCGGTTTAAAACTGATCCTTGGGGTACACCGGATAACACTGGGACTGGATCTGAGGCTCGACCATCTAATACTACTTTTTGAGTGCGCCCAGAGAGCCATGAGTTGATCCACTTGGGAGTGGACCCTCTTATCCCATAATAGTCCAATTTGTGTAATAGCCTCCTGTGTGATACCGTATCAAAGGCCTTTGCGAAATCCATTATGATCAAATCTGTCTACTTGTGTCCACGATTCACAGCCCCATCCATTGCTGATGATATCGTGCACAAACTGGATCAGCTGGGTCTCGCAGGACCTCTGACTTCGGAAACCATGCTGACAGTCAGCAAGTATGCTATCTAAGGCTAAGTGCTTGTTGATGTTACTGACTAATATATGCTTTAGGGTTTTTTCAGCAGATGCATGTGAGCGACACCGGTCTATAATTAGCAGCATCATATTTTTCACCTTTTTTAAAGACAGGAGAAACATTAGCTTGTCGCTACTCATCTGGTACATCGCCCCGAGCTAAGGACTCATTAATGATAAGTGCCAGTATTGGAAAGATCTCATTGCTACACTCTTTTTGCACTCTGGCATTCAGTCCATCCGGGCCAGGTGCTTTATGTACATTTGGCGCGAGACTACAATTAATTTTACTATATAATTTAATCATTCATTACAACACCTCCTATTATACATGATGAAGCTGGCTTTCTTCTGAAGCTTTTCCCCACTCAAACATGGCCTGGGAGTCATTCTAATCACTGACTAGATAGGGCAAGTCCGGCTCGTTTTGGAACCACAGGAGTTTAGGCAAACCCTATGGTGCACAGCAGTCGTGTTGGCTGTTTCAACAGCATTTTACTCAGGTGTGCAGAGGTCTCAATTTTCCTAGAATGACCAGTTACCGGGACAGAAGCAACATTTTCTAAAATTAAGCTTATTCATTGGGCAGTTCAGACATACCCAATAACAAGGATGCTCACATGAATTGGTAGATTTACAGCCCACTGACAGGGGAACTATTTGCGCGAAACAACGTCCTTATTGTGTACAACCGATTTAGGGACATAATTGTGGTCTGATTCCTATCAGACCCTAATTTTACTTTATATTGAGAAATAAATCTATATACCAACAACTATACATTCACTGAACTTGTGAAAGCAATATGAGAACAACAGAATGAGAATTCAAGATGTGACAGCCAATCAAACACACATATCATATTTCGGAAAAAAACAGCCTTAAACGGGGGCAATTTTCCAGGCCGAGACTTCAATATTTTTGCAATATCTTTCTTATTTCTTGAAATTTTAGAATGAATTAAAGAAAGCCAGAATCTCTGAAGTCCCTCCTCTCAACATAATCCAAAAGTAATGAAAAAATATCAGCCCAGTAGGTGTATGGCAATTTTAAACTTAAATTTCAGCAAATTTTATTAAATTTAATAATTTTCAAGTTTTAAATTCAAATTTTAAAGAGGAAATTGACAATCAAAACTGCTGAATTTTAATCTTGATTATTTACATAACAATACCAAAGACAATAGGAGGCTGGCCATTAAATGTGTGTGTGATGCTGAAGAATGTGAAGCAGTCAAACACAGCATGCGTCTGTGAGCCGTCAACAAATTGTCGACAGGAATACACAACACCACCTGGACAACATATGCATATGCAGCTCTTTTTCATAAAATGTGACAGGGTCACTTATTCTATGGTGTCTGTTATTGTTTAGAATTCCCCCAATTCTGACAGCATGTAAAAATGAGTATAAATATGACAGGAAAGTCCTTTTTTATCCTTTTCATAATCAGCAGTGTCAGACACAATTCAAGGT